>VZUI01023367.1:0-44001 GCA_013401135.1 Cettia cetti
TGTCGCACCGAGCCGCGCCGAGCCCAGCCGGACCCGCAGCGCCGCCGCAGCGCGCCCGCCGGAGCCCCCGCTTCGTACCCGCCATCAGCGCGCACCTCACCCTTACGGAGCGGCGGCTCCTCTCCTGCCGCAGCGGGACCCGAAGGTAGCGCCGCCCGTCCCAGTGCCCCCGGCGGCGGCGCGGGGCGGAGGCCTGGCGGCGGGGCAGCCGCTGTCAGGGTCGCGGGGGGACGCGGGGTCTGAGCGCGCTCCCGCCGGCCAGGCTGGGACTCGGGGGGTGGCGGCGGAATCGCGGGGCTGCCGGGCGTGCGGGGCGGGAGCGGGGCGCAGCTGAAGTTTTCCCGGAGCGCCCTGGCGCCCGCCGGGAAGGCGGCTCCAGGTGTGGGGGGAGTGTGTGTCCGTGTGCCCGTGGCCCTTCCATTCGTCCCTGCGCCCCCCCGGCCGGCCCGCCGCTGTGCGGGAGGTGACGGGGAGCTGTAGAGCGCCGGCAGAAATGAAAGCAGAGCTGGCAGCGGCGGCAGCTGCAGCGGCAGAAATGTTGAGTGGCTCGTAATTGCACCACCGCAGGGAAAACTTGGGCAGGAGACTCGACGGGTTTCACTAGAAAGGGCACAGCTCTTCAGCGTTATTGTCGTAGAGTCAAAGAACGGATTGTGTTGGAAGGGACCTTAAAGATCATCTCGTTCCAACCCCGTGCCATGAGCAGGGACACCTTCCTCTAGACCGGGCTGCTCAGAGCCCCATCCAACCTGGCTTTGAGCACTGCCAGGAATGGGGCATGCACAGCTTCTCTGGACAACCTACTCCAGTGCCTCGCCCCCCTCACAGTAAAGATTTTTTTCCTAATATCCAATATAAACCTACTCTCTTTCAGTTTGAATCTATTCCCCCTTGTCCTGTCACTACATGCTCCTTTAAATACTCTCCATCTTTCCTGGAGGCTGCCTTCAGGTGGTGAAAGATGCAATTAGGTGACCCTGAAGCTTTCTCTTTTCCAAGCTGAACAATCCCAACTCTCTCAGCCTTTCCTTTTAGGAGAGGTGTTCCATCCTCTGATCATCTTGCTAGCCTTCTCTGGACCGACTCCAGATCACTGGCCTTCCTGTGCTGGGGTCCCAGGAGCTGGCCTCATCTTACCTATGCTGTTACTGTAGTACTCTTGGAGGAGCTTGGGAAAGGACTCCAGTGCCAGGCTGGCCCCTGCACTCAGATAATTTCAAAAATGGAAAAGGTAGAGAGGTTTTTGCTGAATTGAACATGGCTAAGGCTTTCAAAAGAGTTTGCATTTGGCAGCACTATTTAGTAAGCCTGTAGGAGAAAAAAGCCTTCATTGTTTGACTTAGAAGTGTTTGCTATGGAAAGATAACATCCAGTAGTTTCAACACAGGACCATCACAGTATCAACAGTGAAGTGCCTGTGCCTCCGTGGTATCAAGTTCAATGTGGTGGTTTGTTTTGTTTTGCGGTTTTTGTCATTTTGTTTTATCTCAGTGTCAAGACAGACAAGTCCTGTGGCTAACTCAATATTGGTGCACCTCTACCCTGGATTCTGAAGTGACTGTCCCTCTCAATCAGATAGAGCAGCACAGGGAAGATTCCTACTGTAAAGACTGGATAGGAGCCACTCACAGAAAGTTTATGGGGGAAGCCCACATTTCTGTGAGCACTTAAGATCCTGTTATGTTTCTTACTGTCATTTACTACCCAATGATCTTGTACAGTTTCAGTGCTACGTGCACCATGGGCCACAGATTCCTAACCTGGCTACATACAGTGCCTCCTAACTGTCATCATCTATTTTCCTTCTTGCTTGCTTCTGTAATCTCTAGAGTGGTAGCAGTGTTTTGTTTCAGAATAAGAAAGGTAATGATATTAAAAAAATAACAGGTTTAAACAAATTGTGTTGCTGTAGAGCAACTGAATCTTGTTCATTTCTAACCAAGACGTTTAACATAAGCAAAGAAAAGGGGGAAATAAAATTATAAATTAATACTGCCTGTTGGGTCTGCAATTAGCAATTGGGTGCAAAGGCATCTAATGTAAGTTTGTTATAACACTGCCTGAGATACTGTTATTTGGTGTCTGAAATTATATTCAGAAAACCCCACTGGGCAAATAAAACCAAGCAACAACAACAACAGTAATTATTTTTTAATAATACTAAGGCAAAGTTTTCATACCTTGGCTGTGCAGTACTGGTAGTGCTCCTGAAGTAAACTTGCTGTTTGTGTAAGGCAAATTAAAGATTTTCTGTCAAAAACTGCCCCCCTCCCCCGTTATACATACCTAACTGAAATTGCAGTCGTGAAAGTGGAGAGCAGCAGTTCTCTGAGGTAGTAAAAAATGTAAAATATATTGACTTAAATGTCAGAGGTGTGGAACTATTGATGCAATAGTTTTAGAGCTGTGCTGACTAAACAAATGTGCTTTACATAAGAAAGATAAAATCATTTACTGTTAAATCTGAAGCTGCTATCAGGGCTTCCTGTGATTTGAACTCGAGGTATTGTGCTCTCAGTTTTGATTGCTCAGTAAGCAGAAAAGATTTCTCTGCAGTTCCTGTCAGACACGTAGCAGACATGAGCCTTTTGGATAGGGGTGTGCTTTTATGTAGATAAAGTCATGACCAGGTCCTAATGCCAAACCAAATGGAATCAGAGTTAAAAGTCTTGTTACTTTCAATAGTTTTTGCTGTAATCTCCCATATATGTGTGATTTGACAGATGGAAAAGCAAAAGAAACTGCATTTCATTAGAACCATTTAAATCATATTCAGTTGTAAATATTATTCTTCATAGGTCATTCAAGAGAAGTGTAGACCCTTTTCATGACTGCATTTCTCCTGCTAGTCTTTATAAAACTAGAATGGGATGTTGATACATGTTTTTGTTTCTAAGCAAGTAGAACTCAACGGGAATTAGCAAATTGTGAACGTAAATCTCCTTAAGCAAAAATCTTAAAGTGCCTAAATATTTTTGAATCTGGTTCCACATCGTTAGATCTAGATTTATTCTGGATAACTATTTTGTATTTTTTTTCAAAGGGGGAAAAAGGTACCTTGGACTCCTGGGGCATTCAGGGCTTACTTTAGTATCTTCACTTATTGACTAAAGCAAAATGCATATTGTTAGAAGAATTGAAATACTTTTTGATTTGAGTTAGAGTTTGAGCTAATTCATTGTTTGCTTGTAGTAGCCCATTTGAGGTTGCTTTTTACGTCAGCACTGCCCAAATTGTCATTCCCACTTATGAAAAATGAATTTATGAGACTCCAAGTACCGTTGTATTATATTCTGTGTGGGAACTGAAATTAGAGTGCAGGAAGCTATAGTTGTAGCAGTATTTTTTGTTTTAATTTCCTTTTGAAGTTGATAAGATTTTTATCAAGTATGCATTGAATTCAGTACAAGTTTTTGCTTGACTATTGGCTTCGTAAATCTTTTTCTGAGGCAACCTTGTTGGAAGGAATTACTAAAACCAAGCAAGTTGCTTTGAAAAACAAGATTCTTCAGTTGATAAGGTAGTTTTGTAGACAGTGCTCTCTATTTTTTTCAAGCAAGGGTAGGGAAGTTCCTTGGAGGCAGATAATATTATAAGTATGTAGATTTATTTGTGTATGTGCACACTTTTTTTTTTAATGATGAACCATTAACATTGCAACAAGAAGGGGAAAAGTTTTCAGACTTCATTTAGGACAAAGCTAAGCACATGTAGCATCAGCCACACAATTTGCCTCTATGCCATCTTTCTTTCTGGACATAGTTGTGTTGTTTCATGATATTATCCTATACTGTATGAGGTTTCAACATAAAATTGCTCTTTCCCACTCGAGCATTCATAGTTTGTGTTACTATTGGATGACTCATTTAATAAAACAGCTGAAGTGCATTTTTTAAAAGGAGGTTCTTTCAGCAAATGTTGTACTAGGCACAGTCGAGGCATGCTGTGTTTTCTGGGAAGCTGAAAAAAGCAGCTGTTCCACCAGCCAGCTTTTAGTTGTAAAGAGAATTAAGCAGCTGGAGTGCAGTGAAAATGTAACAAATACAACTCAAAAGAATTTAAGTCAAGTAAACAGGATGGGAAAAAAGGATCCTGCTGCCTTAATGGACTTAAATAATGCTGTTTAATAAAGAACTATTTCCATGCAAAATTAAAATGCTTCTCGAACAATAAGGATGATCTGCTGGTGCAGAGAACTGAGTGGGATGTGCTCTAACAAAAGATTAGGACAGAGTGACCAATGTGAAACCTGTTGGATATTGGCCAGGAAAAAAAAAAAAGTCAAATCTGAATTATGGGGTCAGTGAACAGCATTGACAGAAAGGAAAAGAAAAATACTTGAAGGATAATGAAACATATATATATATATCTCAATAATAGCTGGCTTAGTTAATAGCTTGCACTTTAACTTCTAAAAGGATCAGTTTTCATTTGGAAAGGGAAGGGTGCAGGTGTTCTTGTGTTTTGAACGTTAACTATTGCAGCTTGTAAGGATTTCCCTTTGCATGTCATTTCCTGCTGGTGTCTTCAAGGAGCAAACCCTGTGCAGGGGTCTGGTGACCAAGTGAAGAGACACCTTCACCACAACCAGAGGCTTATAGCTTAGCAGAGTGAGTGCAAACAGGTTTTTCCACTTGCTTTTCAAAATTGCTGCCACATGTCAGCTGTGCTTATGCCAGATTAACTCATTGGACAGTGGGAAGAAAATGCATTAACTATTGATTCATACCTTGCTTAAGGTATGATAGCTTAGGGTCTCTGTGCAGCAAGTGCTCCTGAAAAAATTGGGAGGAACTAACACTGGTGTTTCCAAACAGAATATGAAAGAAGAATAATCTGTTTCTGCCTAATTCCAAATATTTAATGTAGTTTTGTAGGATTCTGTAAGTGGATTAGTTTATTGCTGGTTTATATCAGGTATATTGCTGGTTCAGAGAGGTGAGAACAGATTGAGGATGCTGTGTGACTGGGAGCAGACTAATGAGGGAATACTTTACATCTCATTCTAGTACTGAGGATAGAACATTCTTAGAAAAATAAAAATCAGTAGATATATTTTATCTATTTCCTGGTTGGTTTTTTTTTTCACAGCACTGCCTGTGAAGATTTTAATTTCTCCAGTGTACAGCATAAAAATAGGAAGTCACATTATGGTCATGACTGTAGAAAACATTACTGTTATCCTGCACAGCTGCACTGTGTCTCACACAGGTTTAATTACTTCCACATCAGATAGAACAGGCATATGTGAAATTTGTGAATAGGTAGTTTTGTTTGTGTATTATGTGAGTCCAGATTTATGTTTTCATTGCCCATTTTGGTACACATGGGTTTGGCAAGTGCAAATGTGAGGTGTGACATGTACAGGCTTGTGCTGTCTTGCATCATAACCATCCACTGAGCTTCTACATGTGCAGACACTGCATCCTGATATCACTACATTGTCTTGCCTATCTCAGTTCTAGAGACTTTGACAATGAGTGTTACCTCTTTAAAAATACTTGTGCTTTGCTGCAGTGGTGATTGAGGTGTCAGTACTTGCATGATGCTGTTTTGTGGGCAATGGATGCTACATTAATGAAAAGTAATTTTTGGGTTCCTATTGTAACACCTGGCAGCTGTATAAAATAGGTGTTCAACAGCTTGTGTTACAGTTACAGTGTTACAAACCTTAGAAGTAGCATTTTGTAGTTACCTCTCAAAGCCTGTAGCTCTTTATAATTCAAATGTTCAATCCTGTTTCAGTGACATTGATAGAAATTTGTGATTAACAAATTATCAAGATTGCTGGCAGGCAGCCTGCAGCTTTTCTTTTCCAGTTGTCTTTTTCTGTTCATGTGAGGACATTGGTGACTGTTTTCTGCTGTCTTATTCTTTTGGCTCTCGCTCTGTTTTTTGAAATACTTGGAGAAGTTATTTTTCCTTTTCACTGAAAGCTTAGGATATTGGCTTTGTTTATAAACTAGTGTTTGTAGTTCTAGAGCACTACTTTTATGGTTAATTGTCTTTATGTACTAAAAGTGGAAATGTTTATTCATCTTGTAAAGGTATGATTGATTTCTGATACCAGCAGTTGTGCTACCTTTACATCTAGATAGGCTACTTGTCTTTGACTAAAATAATTTAATTTCCAGATGACAATTGTAACATTAACTCTCTCCATCTGTCTTTGAGAAAGTAGTCAGCTGGGCAGATGCATAACAGTTTTATGTTTCTATTAAAGCTTATAGAAGTAGGAAGAATAGTAATAGTAATTATATACCACATGGCAGGGCAGGAGGGTGTATGCTGTGCATTTAGTGCTGATGGCAGTGAGCAAACTGACACTGCTCCTCTTCTCAGCACCCTCTGTGTCTGCTCCCTTGGTGGCTCTGGTACAGAAGAAAGCCACATTCCTGGGTCAGACACATGGATGCATTCTAAATGCCTAGGAAGGGATGGGCATCCAGGACTGGGTTTTCAGAAGTCCAGAACTCTTTAAAAGCAGCTGGTAGCAGCAGAGTGGAATGAACTCACTTGGTGGAACACAAAGGGGAGCCCCACTCTTCTTCTCATCCAGCCTTTTCTCACTCTTTCCTACAGTTGCTAATTTGAGAATTGTGCTGAGTTTTTCTGGCAGGTGATTAATGTTAGATTTTGCAATGGGCCTGGTTTCTCTTTTCTAATACACATACCCTCTCAGAAGAGAAGGTGCTCAGTGACTCAGGTGTGACTGGCACACTCTAAAGGTTGACTCATGTCACCTGCTTTTCTTAAGGAAATTTTGGTGAGTACAGTGTTGGACTAGTAGATACCAAAATACAGTAACTCTGTCTTCACTAGGTAATTGTTTTTTATTCTAGGTAATGTATTTCCAATTTACTTGTTACATCACAGTTGAGTTCCTCAAAATACTGTGAGAAACGCTATGTTAGGCATTGTTGTCTGCAAAGTCAGCTGTGATGATAGAGATATTGTTTACCTACCCATTTTGGATTCCTCTGCTTTTAATTCTTCCCAGTATGTGTGAAATTTTTTAGCTTGTTCTATCAAAAAAGCTACAATAAAAACACCCACTTCACAACCTGAAGCAAAATTGCCTGATGAACTCTTCTGAGCAGCCTGTTACATCAGCTAGATATGAAGAACATACTGTGATATCATCCAGTCTTTCCCATTATGTATGACAACATAAAATTACAAAGGTTAAAAAAACCCCATTGCCCATGAGCACAAATTCCACAGAATGTCAGCAGAGCCAATGGCACTTAGTTTGATTAGGTCTTTTGATAGATCAACTCTGCTGACTACTGCAGAGGTAGTTGAGGGTGATACAGCTCCAGTTGCCCATCCCAAACCTGGAGGTGATTAGTGCTTCCTCATATGGGGTTGGGCAGACCAGCATGGTGACTTATATCTCAGTTGTTTCAGCTCTGCATGAACATTTTATGTGTCAGTGTTCCTCAGGAGCAAGGAAAAAATCTGAAAAATCCAAGTGTGCCTCCCTTCAACCTAAGCTGGCAATCCTTGTCTCCACAATTGTTAATGTTATTAGAAGTTGTAGGTCAGGAGCTTTAAGAGATGTCTTTAAAATGGATCAAAGACCAGATCATTTCAAGAAAGTCATTGTTGAAAGTGTTGGCTTTAGCACTTGCTGTAGGCAAAGAATGAGTCAATGCCAGACCTGTGGGAAGCACCTGAGTTTCTGGCTTTCTGTGCTTCTCTGTCTTCACCTGTTGGCTTGAGCCTGCTCATTTCATAGCCACATAATGATTTTCTAAAACACTATTTGCACACCTTGCATAACTAGAGCAGTGTGTAATAATTATCATAATAAATTACTTTTATTACTATAATTTTGTATATATGAAAATATTATGGTTGGAAAAATACCCATCTATCAGGTTCCAGATTTTTAGTATTATCAGAAGGCTACATTGTATGAAAATAAATACTTCAAACATACATAACCTTTTAAAAATGTTTTGCAAAATGCTGAGAGCATATATATGTAATTAGTATATACTTGATAAGTATATATCAAGTATATGCATTTCCTAGACTTCAGGCATGCTTGCATCCTTTCACTTAGAAATTACCAGACAGCCCCATTCATACTCTGCAAGAACTTCAGGAAGGTGTGTTTTTGTTTTAGTTGTAGTACTGAGAACTGCTCTGAGTCTTGGAATCTACATCAAGATTAGGAGACTTGAAGACCTAGTATTTTTTAGTTATTATCATCATCATCTCCTGTGATTAAATGCTGTTGAAATTACAAACCTAGGCACAACATTTATCCAACAATATTCTGTAATAAAAACCACCAACACACTGGAAGGAACTTTGGCATTTTTAAAAGTAGTGGTGAATAATTAACCCTTTCACTCATCAGTATTATAAGTCCTGCAAGCCAGCAGTTAGTGTAGAGGTATAGAAAATAATTTACCAGTTCCAGCAAATGAGTCTGGGCCTGGTTTCTTTGTGTGTTTGTTTGCTTGTTTTAAGGGCATAACGTAGGTTAGTCAGGCTTAAGGGCTAGTCACACTTGTGAATCTGGCAGCAGTGCTGACATCAAATGCTCAATGTGGCAGCAACAATGGCTCCTGCTAGCCCATCTGGTAATGATCAGATATTAGTTATTTTTAAAAATGCAAGTTATTTGCAGAGCATAATCCATTTAGGCTCCTTTAGCTGAAGATGTGATTAAGAAAAAACAGTTTTAGAAAATTCTTATAATTCCTGAGCCTTTGACATATAAAAAATAGGTGGATATACATTTATCTCCAACTATTTCCTCATCCCCAACAAAAGAAATAATCTTTACACATCTTGAATGCATTTTTTTTCTTTTTTTTTTTTTTGTATGAGAATACTTTTATTTTCCTAGCAGTTTAATAAAGGGGAATAAAGGGTGTCAACAAGGCTTAATATTAAGTATGTACCACTATCAGCATTTATTGCCATACTAAAGGGCAGCTTAACCCAAGCAAAAGCAATGCATCTCTGTCAAGTACCAGATCATGTAGTCAAGAAAACTGGCACTGACACCATAATTAGTTTCTCCCTCTCAGCCCTCCCTGTAAAAAGAGATTTGGTGGTGGTGGAGGACATAAGTACTTTTGACAGAATTCCTTGCATGACTGGCTAAAGCACTTGTACAGAAATTCTTCTTGTAGCAGGTATACTTCTGATTTGACTGCACATTACCTCAATATTATGTCTTTGACATATCTAAGCTAATTTTAGACAGTCTTTGACTGGCAACTTTCACCTTCTAGGAGGTGATTTATATTACCAGTGTAATACTGGAGTTTGCTCAAACCTCATAGAGAATATCCATAGACAGTGGAGTGTCACAGTCTGAACTGGCCAGATTGTCTCAAGAGCCTGACTTTGCTGTCAGATGCTGGATTACCATTGTTACTTTTTTTGGCTGGATTCCCTGTACTCACTCTATCTAATTATTCCATCTTACCAGCTTCTGAATGAACTATTTTCAACCAAGTTTGATAGAGGGGAAGAAGACAAAGGTCAAGAACTCAAAATGTTCAGTGCACATCAAATTATGTGTGAGTTAGCTCCACCTAAGACACTAAAGAAAGAGTGGAGAAAACCAGCTTAATAAAGCCCTGGCCTCAGCAACAATTTCAGGTAGCGTGAATTCCTGTCATTTTCCAGGGATCTATCCACCTGAAATACTGATATAACATGGATTGTAAAATACTATTCCTGCAAGTAATTTTGGAGGGAATCTTGACTCCAAGTTAGGCAAAATATTTCAGTGTTGAAACATAAAATCCACTGGCATGTCCGTGCTAAGATCTGATTCCGTGTCCTTAATGATCTTTAGGAGTTTGCTAATAAATTCACCAAAGGCATGATCCAAGTAGGGATGTCAGTATAAGTTGTGTGAGACTTGAACATCCTAAATAGGTGTTCCCATCTCTTACTGATAATACCTCAGCATGTTACAAACCTCTCACCATTTACAGCTTAGGTTTGGCACACAAGTGGAAGCCAGTCTGAGGAAATCTGTTTGCCTGAGAATGGCCTTTAAAAATTGAGGCTGTATTTACTTCTTTGAGTTTTCATATTCCTTGAGAGCAGGACACTGTGAGGAAAGTGGGTTATTACAGCTATCTATGTAGGAATGGAAAAATATTTTCCTGAGTACAGTAGGATAACATGATGTATGTTAATTTGTGTGACCTGGTCTCGTTTCAGATGAAGAGGTTATCAGTCCTGCCCCAACAGTGTCTTTTGCTGATGACATGTCTCCTGATGGCCTTGGAAGCTGTACCTATAGACATAGATAAGACAAAAGTCAAAGCAGAAGGCCATGTAGAAGGAGAGAAGGTAGAAAATCCAGTAAGTACAAAGAGACTGATCTGATTGTTTATCCTAATTGTTAGTAATCTGGATATAGCAAGCTCCTTTAGAAGGAAACTAATATTCCCCAGTATTGTCAGTGTGTGTGCCATCTACTGTGGGAAGGTTCTGTTTAAATTTGCTCTTTATTTTTTTTTAATGAGCCACTAAAGGTGAGGTGGCACATGGAAGGAATTCCCAGCTCACAACAGGAGGCACATACTGTTCCACAGAGTCTTAATTCAAGTGATTGGTTGGTGCCTCAGGAAATTCCACTCACTGATTCCAGTTCAGTGTTTCAAATAGAACAGTAATGAATTGCACTGTTATAAAAAAGCCACACACTATATGAATGATACAGATGCTTGTGTATTACAAGGATTCCTAATCATTTTTCTCCTCTTCCTTGTCAGTTGCTGAAACAAATGGATCATAAATTGCTATAGGGCAATGATGCAAATCTGAAAACACAAAGATATGTAAGACAGCATAGTGCCTGTGTTGCTAAGATTAGAGTGTCAGTTTAATAACTGTATTCAAACAAAACTAATTAACCATTTGTTTGTCAATATAGTCTTTCCTCAGTATCCCCTTTTTTTTTTTTTTTTAAAAGGATACAGGACTTTATTATGATGAATATCTCAGGCAAGTAATAGATGTCTTGGAAACTGATAAGCATTTCAGGGAGAAACTCCAGACTGCTGACATAGAAGAAATAAAGGTAGGTTAAAAAAAAAAAAAAAGAGTTAAATTGAGTTTAAATAAATCCATAATCATGACCCGTGTATTTTGTTTTCTTTCTTCCTTTAGTTCCTGGCTCTAGGTGGTGGCTGTTGTGCATTGCCCCTTCAGGAGCTAGAAATTTAGGAAGGGACTAGTAGGAAACAGTTTAAAGTGACAGCCTTAAGGAGGAGATCCTGCCTTTTGTGTTTCTTTTAATCCCATATTGCTGTTGGCAGCTTGTGGCACCTTTTCCATCTGTGCTGTATCTAGTGTCACCCTTGGAAATTCCTCTCCATTTTCAGGTTCTTGCAATACACATCAGTGGCTGCTGCTGCCCTGTACCTTCCCTCAGGCCTAACAGCCCTCCTTGAGTGCACTTGGTGTGGATGAGGCACTTTGTGTGCTTCTCACAGTTCTTTTGAACTCAGCTGAGAATATTTCATCGAGAAATTTGTCACAAACGTTATTAGGCATTACTCCTTCAAGGTTATGGTCTTGCTCTTTGGAGGAGCAAGCTACTTAGAAATTCTCTTTCTGAAAGCTTTTAGGATTCCTCTGTTTCCATAACCATAGGCATCAAAACTTTGAGCCTGCTCTTTGAAAAAATGTTGAGATTCTTACAGTGTGGGCTATACTATTGCCAGAGATTGCCATTAATTTGCTGTCTTGCACCTTATGTCTGATGGGAATCCTAATGGCTTCTTTCTTCCAGTGTTTATGCATGACTTCTTTGTTTTTTGACAGAGTGGAAAGCTAAGCAGAGAGCTTGATTTAGTAAGCCACCATGTGAGAACACGGCTGGATGAACTAAAAAGACAAGAGGTAGCAAGATTAAGAATGTTAATTAAAGCTAAAATGGATTCTGTTCAAGGTAAGAATACAGAATTTATCTAGGTGAGTTAACAGATGGAATTGTGTTAGAGAAATGTCAAAGTCCAGCAGTTGTGCATTGTTTGTTGTCACCAATAATGACTTAACTGAGCGTGAGTGCCCTTTCTGAGCTGGCCTGGAGCCATTAAAAACCTGTCTATAAAGGGAACTGGAGAGAAGAGAAAAGCCATCTCTGCTTTAAAAATAACTGAACCTGTTTCTGTGGATTTTTCAGATACTTCTACCTCTTAATTTCATCCTCTTATTTTCATGATGCATACGTTCATAGATTACTCACAGAGAACCATTAACATGATAGGACTTGTGTTTAAGAAAAAAACATGACACAGTATTTCATATGCTTAGGGGCTAGAAAATGTATTTTTTTTGTCAGTGTTTTACTATTATAAAGGTGTTTGCAAGTTTTTGAGGGTAATCCCAGGGAATTGAATACATAATGCATCAAATAAAGTATTCCTAGAGTAAAGATCTGCCTTGCAGGCTAAGCTAATTTTGATGTGGCAAATAGACTGAAGAAGTGTGCACATGCAAATAAATGTTCATGAGGATGTTGTTCGTGTTGCAGACAAGCAGTCCAGTGACAGCATGGTGACATTCACAGCTAGGTGACAGCATCTAATGATACCTCTGTGTGTACACAGTTGTTTTGGGTATTTTGAGGTTTAATGGACTGATTACTTCTACCCCTCTCTGTTTTCATAAATCAATAGTGATTAACAGAGTGTGTTTCAGATAAATAATTCCCCCCCAACACCTCAGATCTTACTGTGTAAATGTGAGATCCAGCATTTGGGAACAGATTATTGCAGTTCAGAATATTCAGATGAGTACTAAGATGTAAAAACATTTTTCACAGTTTATAGTCAGCTTTGCCCCTGAGTGCTTCACATCATCTATGGGTATGGCTAGATTACCTATAAAATACAGCTGCATCTACACACCTAAACAACATCTTGGAATATGCACAGGGGGAATTCTATAGCAGCAGCAGGCAGAGGGGTTTACTTCCTTTCATTTGGACTTGTAATCTTTTCCCTATAACACCACTTAATATCTTAGTCTTGTCTGATCCACAAAAAGAAAAAAAAAAGGCACACAAACCCCTTTTCTTTCCTCTCAGCTGGATCAGGTTTTAAAAACCCCAAACAACTAGATCTGAGATTATATTAAACATATATTCAGTCCTTACCCAGAGGTGTTTTTAAACATTTTCACCAAGATCCGACTTGAGTGATCAGTACAGGTCAGAAGATTGTTAGGAGTTTGGTCTCAGATCATACAGTAATGTGGCAAGTAAATAGTGTCAAATAGAATGAATCTTTTCCCCTAAATGTAAAAGATGGAGAAAAATGGGTTTGGGGGTTGGTTTTTTTATTGTTTGTTGGTTTTTTCTTAAGTCTATTATTACACTTGTAAAAACGTTTCAAAAACAGACAAAGACACAAATATTTAAACAGAAATTATGACCTCACCAGGGAGGAATGATGGTTGAAGTCTGCCCTGGCCAGTGCTTGCTGTTTTGTGTTAATACAAACACAGCATTGATTGTAAAGCAGATAATTTGTGAAAGAACAGTATGTTCAAAAATGTGTTTTCCATTTTTTTTTAAACAAAATATTCTTTGCTAAGCCATCTAGTAGAAGCTTGCCACAACTATTATACTTATCAAAGTATACACTTAAGAAAATGTTATTATGTAGCATTAGTGTTCAGGGACCATGGTAACAGCTCGAAAAGCTGAGTGGAAATGTGTTGTTAGTGCATTGTGTGTTGATATTGGTGGGTATCACTCCTATCACAAGGAAGAGAAAATGTTCCCAGTTTGTAGACACCAGACCTGTCTCTCCACTGTCTTGCACTTCTCTTTTTTTTCATTTGAACTTATTCAAATGAAGTTTGAGTATCTTCTTATTTGATTTGATACAATTTTACACAATATCATACATAAATCTGTGGCCAGATGTGTGTCATTTGCAAAATGTCCAGGGCAGTGGAAGAGTTGGACTTCTATTAGTGCAGGAAAAAAATGCAAGTTGTTAGATTTGGTAGAGCACAATTTCAACTACCTGGTTTATATAATAGATAATAATTTATTTTTTTTTTTAGTTTGTAAAGCTCAAATTGATCATACTTTCTCTTGCTGAAACAGAAGCTGTGATTTGTGCATGTAAAATGATTGTGTGCAATGCAGCACTGACCCATCAGAAGGAATCTAGTGCAAATTGCCATCAAGTTTGCCAACCTGCTTCAGGAAAAGCAACTTTAGAAATGTTACTGTAGTTTCCTCCAACAATGAAAAAATTATTCAGTCCTCAGGGAACCTCAGGTACTTACAAGGCATAAGCTCCCACATAAAAAACTTCTTGGTTTTTCTGGATTACAAATTTATTTAATGTTTTACATGTATACCTTGTTCTCCCAGACACTGGTATAGACCATCAGGCTCTCCTTAAGCAGTTTGAGCACCTGAACCATCAGAATCCTGACACCTTTGAACCTAAAGACTTGGATATGCTGATCAAAGCAGTGAGTGCCAGATATGAACTACTGTGGGGGTTGGGGGTTTAATTACTGTGGGGTTTACTTCTGGTAAAGGGAAATCCTTTCCTATATACCACATTTTATAAATGCCTTGCAGTTTTCATTTTCAGAGAAAAGTCAGTTGTCTCCATGCACACTTGGAAACTGTTGCCAGTGTGCATGATGCAAATGAGTCCATAAATTTTGGGTTGTCACCTTAACAGGACTTAACATTCATATGCCAGGTACAAGCAACTTTGGGAATAAAACACACCTTTCTGAGAACCTTTAAATTAAATACAAGTGAGACGGGGGTACATTTTTCCCAAGTGTTTTTTTTCTGATTTCTGTTTTCTAAATGATATAGGAGTCTCACAGAATGATGTAAATAATCATCTCTAACCTACCTATATGAATTTTGGGATATATTATATATCCCTCAAGCTGCAAAACCACAGCAGAGTAGAATTTGAGATAGCAATATTAGAAATTGCTTATACTGAGCGTGGCATTCAGTGTCTGTTCAGCAGATTCAATATCAGTCACAGCTATGTGGGGATGCAATTAAGCTAAGCATGGCATGGCTTTTTCCAATTGCTAGAGAAAAACAGACCTCCCAGGGGGAAAAATGTCTCAGATACACTTCAGAGAGCACTGCATGTCTGACATGAGAATTTGAACTGTTTTTTGTACTTTCAAAATAAATTGAAAGATAATTTCTGTGTATTTTTTTACCCTTGGAAGGTTTTATCTCCATTTTCTGTAGAATTATTTTTTATAGAGATACTATAATTTTTCTAAACATTTCTGAACATCACTTCTGGGAAAATTCTGATTGGCTTGGAGAAGCATATCCTTAACAGGGCTGTTCTTTTTTATTATGTATTTTATTGTCTTCTCATTTCTCAGCTAAAACAGGGTGTAATGGATACTTAAGGGGGTCTTAGTTTTGGAATTGTTTTTTAAAGCATAGAGTGAACCTGAAATGTAAAATGTAAATAATGGACAGTATCAGGTGTAAACATGTTACTTTGAAAAGCACTATCAAAACATCCTTTAGTAGTTCAGCCTGTATATAAATGACACAACTGACTCTATACAAGAACTTGTCAGAAATTCTCCTCTCATACCCTTTCTCTCCATTTAATTGTATGGGGTTTCTTTATTTAATCTGTATTAAGCTGCTGCAAACCAAGTCCCATTATTAATGAAAGCACTTTTGTCATTAAACTGTCAGCTAAACTGCAAATGTTCTTATTCTGAGATGATCAAGGAGTTAATGGTACTGTTAGTGTAGGACTTTATTAACTTGAGTTCATTTATTACTCACTGATGAGAAAGGACACCTTGAAGCCTTCTTACAGCACCATGTAATTGCAAAAATTGTCCAACAGATGAACCATTACAAATTAACTTCTGTGAAAATGAGCAAGGGAGGAGAGATGTTTCTGCATCACTGTTATGTGAAAGGAGCTCCCAGCCAGCCTGCCTT
Source organism: Cettia cetti (assembly GCA_013401135.1). Taxonomy (NCBI): domain Eukaryota; kingdom Metazoa; phylum Chordata; class Aves; order Passeriformes; family Sylviidae; genus Cettia; species Cettia cetti. Next base: position 15,974 of record VZUI01023367.1, read on the forward strand.
GAATGGCAAAATGGCCAGCCTTACCTACTGATCTGAACAGTAGAGTGTCTTTAATGTCAGATTATGTTACATAATCACCTGTCTGCATATATCTGTATTTTCAGGCTACAAGTGACCTGGAAAACTATGATAAGACTCGCCATGAGGAGTTTAAGAAATACGAGATGATGAAAGAGCACGAGAGGAGAGAGTATTTGAAAACACTGGATGAAGAAAAGAGGAAGAAAGAAGAATCCAAATTTGAGGAGATGAAGAAAAAACATGGAGATCACCCTAAAGTTCACCATCCTGTAAGGCCACAGCCTGTTCTTACATGACTGAGTGGGAGCTTTCCTTTCCAGAGAGAAAAGCTAATACACAGAAGGGTGTATTTTGTTTGTTCTCATCATTTGCCTCCTCTTACTGACATGGGAGCAGAGAGTGGGAACACTGCTGAGAGCATTACAAACCCCACTGTGTAAACTCCCATTCTTTCTCTACAGATGTGTTGTTTGCTGCCAGAACTCTTACAAAGACACTGAAATTCATAAGGAAGAAGCCAGAACAGTATTCAAAATTGTAGGGATGCCTGCATAGCATGCCTGGCCTGCAAGGAACTACATCATGGTACCATTTGCTCTAGGAAAGGCAAAATAATTCAGCTCCCTTCAGCTATTTTTTCTGGATGGGGCTGTGTGGCCATGACTGATTATTACAAGTGCTCCTTTCTACAGAATATGCATTCCCTTTACACCCACTCTTTCTCTGGGCCTTTCTGTCTAATGAAAGTATTAGACTTGACCAAAAGGGAATGAAAGAAAATGCCATTGATTGCATTTGGCACATGACTAATCAGCAAATAAAGCAAGCCTTTGAGAGAAACCATAATGCAAAGGTAGTGCAGGGAAATTACACTAAATTGTCTTTTGAATAGTTTTTCTTTGTAACCAACCTATAGGGAAGCAAAGATCAACTGAAAGAGGTGTGGGAAGAAGCAGATGGACTAGATCCTAATGAATTTGACCCCAAAACGTTTTTCAAATTGCACGGTAAGAGGTTTAGTTTTAATCTAATGAACTAGTGAAGTGACTGTTACATTCTGCTGAGGACAAGTTTGTCATATGTTAGGATGAAGTCTTACATCTCAAGCAACTTGGATGAATCTGAATAGTACAGAGGAGAAAATCTTTGTTACTGTTTGTAAATTTCATGCAATGTTTTAAATTGAATTTAAAATTTGAAAATATTCAGAGTTTTGTTTAACTACTCCTAAAATCGTACAGGCAAAACACAGCAGTGCTTCCTTAGGCAAGTGTGGGTACTTAAGAGGGCTGTCCTTATCTCTAACTTTGCTTGCACAGTACCTACTGGGAATAAATCCTCAGAGATTTCTCATCATCTCTGCAGATAAGTACCAGATGCCCCTAATCTTTAATAATAATCTTTAATAATCTTTAATGGAAGGGCAAGGCCTCTTCAGAGGTTGCAATATTCCCTTGATGAAACAAAAAACCCTCTAACCCTGCCTCTAGATTTCTGAGGAATGGACAGCTAGGAGCAGTAAGGAGAAGTAGCAGAGATGAGGATGCATCTCAATGAACACCTTGCTTTACATGTGATGATGTCACCATGTGACTTTATCTTCTGATACTGTTAAATGCTTCATCATAAAGTGCCCCTAAGTAGATCTGCCTGGAACTAGGCTGCAAAGGGTTGAACAGGACACAGAACTTGACTAGTCTCATTTTAGATAAAGAAAAGTGTTCTAGTTTGAGTCTAAACTTTTATCTCAGTTTATAACATATATAATAAGCATGTATTACAGAATCGTAGAATGGTTTGGCTCCAAAAGGGGCCTTAATGATCATCTAGTTATAGTTACTAAATCTTCTCCCTTCTTTCTAGGAGGAGATTTTGAAAGATAGCTTTCTGAAATTTTCTGGTAGCTTGTTTGTGCAAAACCCACCAAAACAGAAATAGCTGAAAATATCTGTTGCCTTGGAGCTTAGTATATAGAAAACTTTGAAACAATTACACAAAAATACTGGATAATAATTTGAAGTGGATATTTTCTTTCCATTTCAGGGGTAGTGTAACAGTATTCAGAGCACAGTGTAGGATAAAAAAATGGATCATTAATTATCGAGTATTCTCTCCGCATTTGTCATGAAAAGTCATCTTACACTTTCCTCAAATGCTGCATGTTTATATATATTTTCATGTAATTGTTACATTTTTTTGGGGGAGGGGGTGGTCATATTGTCAGTTAAAGTTTTTCTGCAGAATCTTGTTGCTCCTGAGTCTAATTACAAATTTAGTGGTTAAATGGGGACAACTTGTTCTCAGCAATATTTTTTGGCAGTTGCAGTCTGCGCAATCCTGTGGTGACCTATTTCAGTTTGTTAATCTAAGAAGTAGAGAGATTGCTCCAGACTTCTCCAACCAACCAAAAGTGACAATACACTCCAGCCAATGTCTGATAAAAACCTAAACAGAGGAAACAACCTATGTAACCAGCTTCTTGTTAAATGTGCACACTGATCCTTACTAACTCTTGGAGATAATTACATGCATGAGTTTCTATATGTACTTAACTTGTATTTTTTTTGTAGATGTCAATAATGATGGTTTCCTGGATGAGCAAGAATTAGAAGCTCTATTTACTAAAGAGGTAAAAAAAATATTCAGAAGCTTAATTTCTGTCAGTAAATGGTTACAGGGATGTCTGTTTTTCCCAAGTATATTTGGGGGCTTTGGACAACAAAATAGAGCATTTATGCCAAGTTTCATGTACCCTTAATATTTCTACAAAAGTATAAAATCTATCAGCAGGCAAAATAAAGTAGTTGGAGCATAGGAGTCAGACATCAGAAATCTAGTGCTCATGTACTTCTCTGCCCCAGGCGTGCTGGAGGTTCTCTAATTAATCTGCAGGTTAGGTATTACCTGTGTAAATTGCAATGTAGAGGGCTGCTCTCCCTAGATGCAGCCTGATAAAGGTTCTGAAGCTGGGCACCTGTGCTCATGCAGTGTCCATCAACAAGCTGGGTGGGAAAAAGGGTCACACTTGTGTGACTTGGCTCAGGGAACAGCACTGTGGAAGTGGCTACAGAAATTTCATATATTTGATGTCTGGCTAGTTTGAAGCATGTATACATCTGATAAAGTAGCTAGGCTCTTAGTTTCTTTAAGCCTTGGTTTGTTGTCTGAAAATTTAAATCTAGAACAATAATGAAGATACAGTGCAGTCTTTTTTGACAGATGTCTCACTCTTTTATAGTTTTGTAGTGTAAAAACTAATAGCCTGGGGCCTTAAAATTACCTGTGGCTGGGCAAGTGAAGCTCAATGCCTGAGAAAACAAAGTAGAAGCATATAAACATGAACTCTCCAGAAAGACATTGTGCAAGAAGAGAAGTGAACCATTAAATTTGGCACTGAATTTGTCTTGTGATACCCTGAATGCTTATGGGGTCAGCTGCATGCCCTGGTGAAAAAGCCACTATCTCCCTTTCCAGAAACCACGTGGAAGCTCTGCCTGCTTTGAATCAAATGTAGGATCAGACTGTGCACAGAGGTCAACTTGACTGTAACATCCACAGCACTGAATTGTAGCAGACTACATGAATTAACTGAAAACTTCATTCTTTTGAAAGAAAGGCTCACTTGTTGCTTAAGTACTGTGCTGAAATAGGAAAATTGCACACATAGAGAACATCTCACACCACTTTTCCAGATATGCTCTACCATTTGAATGAGCAGCCTTTTCTTCAAACTAACATGTACTAATTTTAAATTTCAGTTAGAAAAAGTTTATGATCCCAAGAATGAAGAAGATGACATGGTTGAAATGGAAGAAGAAAGGCTGAGAATGAGAGAACATGTAATGAATGAGGTGGGGGCTGACTCCTTTCTGTGTTGAAAAAAATCAGTTCTCCTAACACGAAGTGTTGTTCAAGTGCAGCAGAAAGGGATGGCCTGTCACACTGAGTGCTGCTTGTGCTGGGCTTCATGCCCAGTTACAGTTCTCAAGCCCTGTCCCCATGTTCTGATGTAATGCCTGCTGACTAGTTTTTATTTAAGGAGCTCCAGAGGAGGAATTGTTCTACAGCCTCAGTTGTTTGCAGATACTGAGATTCAACAGAAATTCCTTGTGAGTTGTTTATCAGACAAGGAAGATTCTAAATATGCTTTGGCACTTGGCAGATGGGTAAGATTTAAGTGTGAGAAGGGGAAGTAGACCAATGTCTTCTTTCATATAGCTCAGCTTTGTCCCTTTAAAAGGGGGCTCAGAGCCCAAGCTGTCACCTGTGACAGTGAAAACCTTTGCTGGGTCTGATGGGTTTTCAGCTCAGGAAACACAGGAATGGAAAGATGGAAAAGGGGGTGTTTTGAACCACTGTGCTTTCCACCCATAATATTTCTGTATTCAACTGTAGTCCTTAAACTTGAGGAACAGAGCAATCCTGGTCCTCTATTAGTCATAAAGGGAAGCATTTCCTCCCTTCCCCTTAAAGGATTCCAACACAATTCAGTTGGGTGGGATTTTTGTTTTTCAAAACCTCCCCCTCCAACAGTGGAGATAATTTTGTAACTGTGAGTCAGAGTAGTTACCAGAAAGCTACAAAACTTTTTCTCAAAAATAAAAATAATAATAATTAAAAAATCATACATTCCACTATTAGTGTTTGGACTGTGATCACAAGTGTTTCCAATAAAGCCAGTGAATTTTGAAGTGAAATGTCAGGATTTACTTTGTAGTTCTATTTTTGTTAAGCTACATGAGCTTGTGAGAAAAGTTTTCAGAAAATGTTGTGGCTACTCCCTTGAAAATGGGACACTTAAAAAATTGAAAATGGTTATATTTGATTGATGAAATTAAAACATTAGCACCTCCAAAATCTGTCCTTTAGATTGAGCTTAATTTTTTGCTTCAAATAGGTTGACATCAACAAGGACCGGCTAGTGACTTTGGAAGAGTTCCTGCGAGCTACAGAGAAAAAGGAATTTTTGGAGCCAGATAGCTGGGAGGTAATGAAAATGTGTTCCAAGTACAACATACAGCACCATTACCAGCACTTGGAGCAGGAAACCAAGCGGCATGTCTGTGACCTTTGGTTTTTTTCAGCTCTGCTCTGGTATGTGTGTCGTTAAGCCCCTCAGCTGAATGTAGCATTCAGCTGCGGCAGCCTAAATGTAATGCAGATGTGAACTCCACAAAAGGAAAAGGTCTGGCGCCACCCCGGGGATTCGGGAAGAGCTTTTCACACGTGCTTTTCAAATGGAAATGGACATTTTGTTTATGAATCACTTCAAAGGGAAGATAAGAGCTCAGCTGGAAGAAAAAGTATTTTTTCATCTTACATCTAAATCCATAGTAGAGCTTTGTTGAGAAAATAGCTGAGAAATTACTATTTTGCAGTTTTCATTGAGCACACACAGTGTCATGTCTCCCTGTTTTGTTCTGAGGGTTTTTTAGTGAACTGTGCAAGAATTTCAGTAAGAAGTAATGAAAAAAAATACCCGTGCTTTCCTGGCTAACATTCATTCTTGTATGTATTTTAGACACTAGATCAACAGCAGCTCTTCACCGAGGACGAGCTGAGGGAATTTGAAAATCACATTTCCCAGCAGGAAGATGAACTTAGGAAGAAGGCAGAAGAACTTCAGAAACAGAAGGAAGAGCTACAGAGGCAGCACGATCAGCTTCAGGCTCAGAAACAAGAGCTTCAACAGGTACAAGCGTGAGGACAGCATGTATTTGTTTTAATCTTTTCTCTGTCCTGATATGTGTAATGGCTTTTCACAACAACCAGCTCTGGAGATTTACCTCTATTTCTCATGAGTCCCAGCTGAATTCTAAACTAATGGTACCACAGCAAAACATAGCCTGGTGTTCTGAATTAAAGCAACTCAACACTGTACCCACTAAGAAGGACCTTACATAACTGCACAGTTTGGTTTAGGTGTATTCAGAGAAAGCTGGCAAATTCAGCTGTTCCAGGTTTTTCCAACTGTTGTATTTTATTTTTCACCAGGTCGTAAAACAGATGGAACAAAAGAAACTACAGCAAGGCAATCCTCCTGCAGGCCCAGGTGGAGAGCTGAAAATCCAACCTCGTATGTAACTTTAAAATAAGATCTGCAATGTAAAAGTCATTACCTCTACATTTGCTGTTAAAACTATTAACTTAATGTAGCTTTAATGACCTCTGGAGAGTGGTTCACTAAGCTGGCTTTCAGAGGGAAGTGTGTAACTTTTGTGAGTGCTCCTGAAATCTCACTGCTTTAAAGTCCATAGTCAGAAACCAGGGTCCTAACACAAGACATCCAATGAGCAAAGAAGGTGGATTGTGTTGTATTAGTCTAAAATACTGAGATCTAGAGCATCCAGGGAAGAGCAGGGACATAAAGACAAGGTCCCATGATCTATGGCTGCATTGCAGTCTCAGGCTGCAGAACAAATCAAATCTTTTAAAATCCTCAGTGGGCAATTTACCAGCAACTGGATGCAGCATGACACAAGAAGTCTGCCTTGGGCAGTTTGAATGACCAATTGCTTTACCACCCTCAGGAGAAGGCAGTGGCATAGTAAATCACTGCATCTCATCACTGGTGGCAGCAAAACAGTCAGGTACATATTAGCACTTCTTTTCCATAGCAGATTGCCCAGGTTTCCTTTGTGCTTTAAAGGGGCTCTGCTGCCCCGTCCATCCTAAATTAACCTTTTCTTGTTCTCTGGAAAGGTTTAAACTATGCTGGCTTTATTGGCTTCCATGTTCATGTGCTGACATGATCAGTGAAGCTCAAGAACTCCTTGACATGGATTTCAAATATAAGCTTCAGATCTATCCAGGCAGCCTTTTGAGTAGTAGGAGATCTTAACTGCTCCTGCAGGGCCAACAGTGGGATTTCAAACCTCGGGAGCTGTGTTCAGTGATTACAGCTTACCATGCTGGGTACCTGAAGGTCTGCCCACTCAGTTCTGTGAAGGGAAGCAATGAGATTTCAGAACCAATTTAATTCTGCCTTTTATTTGCTTTCAAACTGCCTGTGGGTAACTTCATTTTATGATCCTTCATTCCAAGAGCCTAAATTCCCCTCACCTTCAGTAAAACCAGTGTGTGTAATTGCAGAGGATACATCTTTTGATACAATATTGTAGCAGATACTGTTCTGAACATGTATTATTTTATGTAAAATCATTCTGTAAAGTAATTTAATTAGGTGTCATGAGAATTCATTATATTGGCCAGAACTGGTCACTACTCATTCTCTCAATCAGAGATGTCCAAGTAGACTCTACTTTAAATCTGTAGGCCACTGGAGCTACTAAGAGTAATTTAAGGGAAAAAAAGCCAAACAGAAATGGAGCTGCATGTTCTAAAATCTTCATCAAACTATGAAAATCAGTATTACTCAAACATAGGCCAAGGGAGAACATTGTAAATACTGCTGCAGTGAGGAATAACATGAAGGAATAAGTTGTTAATTTTTTTTCCAAGCTTCCCATATTGGGATTAAAAACATGATTTATTTCAGAAAGAACAATGTGTTATGTGAGAATATTTCACAGAGAGCAGAAGCTACTTGTAATCTTAAGAGGTAACACTGACTAATAGTGCAATCTGTTGGGTCTCAATCCAATTTCATCTTTAGGCACACAGAAAATTCTTGATTCCACTTATAAACCAGAAAATGGAAGGTTTTGTTTGATTGTGCCTATGCTAGAATTTTCACATTTGGGGCCATTTTGCTGAGAAGTTTCAAATGGTTCTGTTCTTGTTTTACAGCTGGTGAACACAAAGCTGGAGATGCACCACAACACCCAGCAGGAGCTGATCAGCCTTTACCACCAGGACATGTCCAAGAACCAGCTGTCAGAACTGATCAAGTTCACCCTTAACCACTTGTGCCTCAACTTTATAGCATCTTTATTATTTGGGTGGGGAAGGGGTGGGAGGGGTGGGGGGACAGGAAATCAGAGTGTGACATGAACTTTCTCCCTCAGACTGTAAAATCATTGGGAATGTTAGACATGAAGTACCAGTCAGATCTGATTTATAAGTTAAATTAATTTTCTCTTCAGTGCATCAGTGAGGAACACAAGAGATTATGTAGAGGCTATAATAGAGGAAGAAATTAAAGAAATACTTAATACTAAAGGTTTTTATGGCCAGGGGACTGAACTGTTGAACTCTTTTCTGACAAAGAGGGAAGAGATATCTGCCATTCTGTGTTTAGGCATGAATCAGAATCTTCTCAGAGAGGAAACAGGGAACAGGCCTGCATGTTAAGTTAGGTCTAGTTTGGTGTAAAAACTCTTTCCAGAAATGCTGAAAAGCAAAGGGTAGGGAAAGAAAGACCATAGATAAAGGCCTATTTCCAGCACTACCAAATCCTTTCTTCTTTGAGACCAAATAAAAATGAAACTTCTTAATCATAGAAAATTTGCACTTTCTAAAATTTAAACACGGCAAAGAATTATGTGGAACAGTGAATATTTTTCATGTTTACAGAAACCTAAGAATTTCACTGAAAGCCTTCAAAAGGAATACTGTACTTGTTGTGTATTGATCTGAACCGTCCTCCTTGTTGAGATTAATTCTGTGTAGCAGTTGAAAGCTCAACTGGCCCTTGGGACAGTACTTTTGTCCCCATTTCTTTCATTAGATGCCAGCTGATCTCAAAATTTTGCATGTTATTAAGTAAGCTTTCTATGTTGATGGAAATATTGTGCAAAACAGAATGAGACTCACTGTCTTTTTCTGTGCAGATTATCCTACCTCCTACAATAAAACCAGATTTTTCAAAGTGCACCTTGTGCTTCAGAGAGCTCTTCTCAGACATGGATCTGGGATTTGTTAAGGGTCTCACTGTTGATTCTTATGAGTCTTTCAGCAGTTGGTCTAAGGTGATGGAGTGTCCTAAGCCAGGGGTGCTACTTAATTGTATTATTTTGGTATTGAACTAGGATAGGTCCCTAATATTGCAAGCCAAGATTTTACAGGAGTAAGTTGATTTTCATGTCAGTTTTACTGCAATGCTGATAAGTTGTGCCAGTGCCCCTGCTTCTCATCCATTTCAAACTATCCTAAAGTGTAAATCCTGTGTGAATTTCCTTGTTTGCTTGGGTTTTTGTGGTTGCTTTTCTTTTGTTTTGTTTTTTAAACACAGATTGTTCCGACTGTATAATGCTGGCTTTGAACGGATACACACACCTCTGCTAGCATCCTTTACATTTCCTTCCTGTTCTGTGGCTAACTGCTGACAGTGGCATTAAATGAGATATTTTGGGGCTGGAGCAAAGGAAAGATGTTCCTTTCTGAATAAGACTTGAATATTTTAGGCAAATTCAAAAAGCCAGAGGGCGATTGCTAACGTTTTGTATAGACTTTTGGGAAATTTCTCACTCTGAAGAACCTTGATTGATGGAGGCCAGACACATTCCTTCCATGCTCAAGGCCTTCTTTCATCAGACCTGGGCATATTCATGTTCTCCACACAATGCAGCAGAACTCAGTGCCAGAACAGATTAGGTTTCCTTATCTGTTTTGTCCCATTAGTTGTCATGTTGCATTTCCTTCATTTATACCACTCAATCTGACTTATTTTACGTTTTCTTTTTGTTCTTATTGCAAGCAGATGACATTTTTAGTTTGCAAAACCAATGTCTCCACTGTTTGTCATTTCTGTGCAATTCTAACAACAGTTAGAGTTTGTCTGGAGACTAAAATATCTTTCAACAGCCTGATCTGTTTGCAAAGTGGCCCAGACATAATTATAGCTACATGAACTTTCTCTGGGCACAGCCCTGGCTTTGGGGTTGTAGCCTGATAATGGGTTAACAGGTGAGGAGGGAAACAAAGAGGGAATATTCGAATGGCATGGTAAAGGTGAGGGAAATCTCAGTGTGTTTTCCCCATCCCACATGGAAGTTTACAGAGGACAGAATAGCCACAGATGTTTGTAGAGATTCAAGGAGTGAAACCCTCGGTGTGAAGGCATTTCTGCCATACAAATCATTCCTTCGGGCTACTTCTGCCTCCTGACAAATGCCATTAAATGTCACGATGGCTTTGTAATGCAATATGTTCAAGTTTCAGTTTCAGTGCAACCTCTCAGGATTGATTGTAAAGTCCTGACTCTGCTGTTGGAAATTGTCCCCCTTATCCCAATTGCTTGGAAACATCCAGAGTTTTGTAAAGAATTGCTGTAGCTCGGGAAGCTATAACCACAGAGAAATAAGGGACTGGAATATCATGGGCTCAAGTTCTTATGCCTGTATTCTGCTTTTCATTTAGGAGGTGATTACAACAAAAATGTGTCTAATTTTCTACAGATACCAGTTCCACCACAAAGATGCAGAGATTTGGGTTTGTACTTGGCTGGGATTTTGTTAGGAGGATGAAGGGGTAAAATTTGGTTTATGTTGTACAAATTAATATCTCTGGTGCAATATATGTAAAAAAAAAAAAAAAAAAAAAGAAAAAAAAAAAAAAGAAGCCCTGCTCTGTACTTTGTATAGATTAGTTTTTAACTGGATTAAACTGAAACTCAGCACAGTGGCAGAGGTTTAGTGTTTTATTTTTACTGGGTGGACAGGAAGTGGGTTTGTACTCATAGAATCATAGAGTGGCTCGGGTTGGAAAGGACCTTAAAGATCACCTTGTTCCAAGCCCCCTGCTGTGGACAGGGACACCTTTCCCAAGACCACGTTGCTCAGAGCCCCATCCAGCCTGGCCTTGAACACTGCCAGGGATGGAGCATCCACAACTGCTCTGGGCAACCTGTGCCAGTGCTACACCACCCTCACAGTAAACAATTTCTTCCTAATATTTTATGTCTAACCAAATATCTAATCTAATCCTGCCCTCTTTAGTTTGAAGCCATCCCCCGTTGTCCTGTCACTGCATGTCCTCGTAGAAGTCTCTCTCCATCTTTGTCATAGGCTCCCTTCAGGTAGTGACAGGTCACCCTGCAGCCTTCCCCTCAGGAGTCCTTCCTCTTTGCCCTCCATTGCTTGCTTTCTGTAAACATGGAAGTTTAAAATAAGGTGTAAGAGATCTCGTGTTCTTCCCTGGCACCAGCTGCCTCACTGCAGTAGCTGTTCACTAATTAGCTACTCGAATGCTCAATTTTCTATATTCATAAAAATACAAATCAAGCTCACTAAAAACCTACTGTGCCCCACAGCATTACAAGCTCATAACAGCACCCCACACTTCCCTGAGTTGTTCACATTCAGAACAGAAATCCCAAGGAAGGTGACGCCTATATGGGCTTAGTAAAACGTTTTTCTGTAGGTTGCACTCTGTGCCTATATTTTGCATTTGTAGTCAGGTGTTTGCCACTTCAGGTTGTGACAATGTCTAGGGCAAGGTGTCTCTTGATATCCCCAGGATGTGGTGCCATATCCAGCCACATGAGAATTTTCCATCTTGTGAATTTATCTGGAATAGGAAAAATATGATGTATGGTAGGGTTTTGTAAAGAAATGAAGCTTTGAGCTAGGGCTTGTCCTTTCGTGATTTATGCAAAAGTAGGTAACAGATGCCAAGAGCTGTCCCTAAGGTTGGTCCCAGTTGTACCAAGGCTGTGAAATGAAAATTCCATCTGAAAACAGCAACACTGACTATAGTTTAGTTTGCATTTCTAAAAATGAATTATTTTTACATAATGAGAAAGGAGGCAATGAATTTGAGTCCTATTTTTTATGCATCCACACACAGTAAATATCAAAACCATCTACAGTTAACCCTAATGTTACCCAATGCCTTAAAAGCTACACTTGCCAGAATCAGGTTATATCTAACAGTAACAGTTTTTGTAATTATGCTATCAAAAAACTGTGCTAAAAAACAGCCTGCCTACTCGCTTGTGTGGTAAAGTACAATATCACTGAGGTAAAATAATTTTTCAGAGATCACTTAGTTTCTAGACCTGGTGTATTTTTCAGTGACAAAGGCAGGGATAGAGCAGCACACCAGAACTGAGCTCTCCATTCTTTGCCCCTTTTCCATCAATTCAAGTAGTTGTTAGCCTGAGTGACTGCACAGCAGTTGCTGCTCAGGCCCCGTGCAAACAATTTGTATTTACTCAAACGTGTATTTCCTCAAACACATAATAGCTCACAGCTGGTATCTCCCGAGAAACTGCCCACAGAGCCATTTCTGTGTTAGAGAAGGTTATACAGAGCAGTTTCCCCTCCAATATCTCACTTCACACCCTCTCTCGCTATCTTATCATTGCTGTTAATAATACACTGAGAAGAGGGCTTCCATTTTTGTGCTCCCTGTCACCAAGGACAAGGCAGAAAGCGGGATGGAGGCACAGGCAGCCCTCCAAACTCCACTTGCAGGCTATCCCAACTCACAAACGCAGGGCCCGCCTAGGAGGAGAGGCTGAATTGCTCCTGCATGGAGCAGAGCCCTCAGCCGGATCCTGTGCACGGGATTCGATTGGAGGGCCCAGCGCAGCGCAGCGGCGGAGCCGGGAGTCCCGCGGGCCGGGCTGAGCGGGGCCGCTGCTCTCGGAGCCGCGGGGAGGCGAGCCAGCATCCACTACGGGAGTTCCCCCCTCACAGGCACTAGAGGGAGTCTCAAGACAAGGATTGCTGAGCTCTCTCCGGAGCTAATTAAGAAGCAGAGTGGTGGCATAATAGAATAGGGCGTTGAAAAGGGAATGATCCCTCAAAAGCCAAACAACAGCAGCTGCCATGTTTCAAAAGGGCTTTTGATTTTGCCTTCTACAGAAAGCATTTCTTACATTATGCTGTTTGCTTTTGAAAGAGACCCTGAAAGTGCAAATGAGCACTAAGCTAATGATGTTCTTCCTGAGTAGACACCTCTGTACCAGGCTTCATCTCCGAGCGCAGAACACCACAATTGAGGATTAGTTGGTATTTAAAACCCCAAGATACTGACCTTGAAACCACAGTCCTAGAGTAGGATCCGACATATTAGTGAAACAAAAAAGGCAACACCTGTACTTTTTCTGGAGGAAACGAGGTTTTACAGCACCAGCTCATGGTCACTCCTGAGGCTGCTCAAGAAACAGCTTATTTGGAGGCAGATGCAAGTTGTTTTTTTCCTCGGGAGTTCTAAAGGTAAAAATTGCATATATTAAAGCCAGCTTAGGGATACTGCTTCACTTGGTCTCTGAAGCTCCCAGAGAAGTGTGATCACCAACAAACAGCCATGAAAACTCACAAAAATCATCCTGTTAAATATGAGAACTCAGATCAAAGAATAAAGAGTTGCCATCCAGGCACACCTTAAATTTATGAGCAGTTTCTCTTTATCCCTAGTTTAAATGTCTGCATTCAGTGTCATGTTGCTCGCTGCATATAAAGACACAACTCAATTTCAACTACAATAGCTTTATAATTCTTAGCCTAAAAACCCTCTTTCTATGTATTTTACTTTTTAACAAGAGGAAAGTGCCATAAATATTCATTTATTTGTATTCACTGAGTATTATAAAATATGAAGGAACTTAAGGAATAACACACGCTACTCACAGTCTCACTATCTGTATTTTAACTTTCTACTTTGTTTTCAGATGAGAAAAATAACCAGCCAGTTATCCATCCTGATGAGTAGGTTTAGTTCAATCTACAGGTAATGACAGTATCACCATAATAGTCTTTATTAATTTATCTATTGATTATTTACAGGTCCCAAGTTGCACTTCAGTTGTCAGTCTTTGGATTAACAGCGGCTTGTCTTCCTTTTGGGCTGAGCTTTCCTGCACATTAAGCATTATCAAGGACACCAGGGGCTTCTAGTGTCTAAATTTCAATTCTGACTCTATTATAATTTCTACACTGAAAACTGTTCCTGCAGATGATTTTATTCTGAGGCTAATGGGAAGGATGCAAGACTGCAGCCAGCACTGGAATTCTCCTTACCATTACTGTGATTTTACCCCAGCTCCCAAAAGCAACACTCACACGCCTTTGCTCCCGTTTGCTTAAAAGCAAAAAGTTTTCCTTTGGTTCCTTGGCAGCTGCAGTTGGGCTGGAGATTGCTAAGCCATCTGTGCCTGACGTGGCACTGCAGACCTGGGCCCTGCCAGCTCATGCATGTTTCATCAGGGCTCAGCTTTCAGTCTAGACGTGTCCTAAATGTTTCAGATGTCTCTTGGGCTCCTCAGGACAAAGCCAGGGTGGCACCAAGACTGCACAGAGCCTTTTTTCAAATTTAAAAACAAAACCCCAAACAAAAGCCCCTCAAAAACATATTGCAACAAAGTAGTTATGAAACATGGGAAAAGTAGAGCTGGGATTTGAGGCAGTGAGTTCACATCCTGCCATAAAGGAATGGCTGAATAGATGCAGTTTGACCCAAAAAACAGCTAATGTGCATCCTCCTGCTCATGCCTGATGAACAGGTGTCATCAGAACTTCAAAGGGATGACTCCCAACTGCTTGATGACATGGTTTATTATTAAACTGTGACAAACTTATGCATCTAAATAACCCTTTCACAAACAAATTCACAGAGAACAAACTTTGGAGGATGCCTGGCTACTGTAGCTGACTCTCAGTCACATATCTGGCAATGCTGCTGGACTAAAGGCTATTTAAATAATTGTAGCTTTTCAATTAAGAGATTCTAATTGCACATTTTAAAGCAATAAGGCAATAAAACACTTTAATGTACTATCACAGTCCAGTATCTAAACCTTTGTAAAGTGAAGAACTGACTCACGTTTATGAGTTGGGGAAAAAAAAAAAAGCAAACTCCAGCTTGTTTCAGGCAGGTGTTTGCACTGTGTAAATGCAGCTCACTTCCCACACAGTTCCTCAAGGCTGCTCAGAAGCTGAGCAGGCTGTCCCACCCTTGGGGTAAGTACACACCACAGACAAGGGTATCCTTTTCCCCTCACAGCTCCTCAAAAAGTAGCCTTGTTCAAAGGAAGCACAGAAGAGAAGCATTTGGAAGGAGCTGTTCTGAATCACGAGCTTGTGGGCTTTCATCCCAAACCATTACTACTACAACTTTTTATCTGAAGTATCCACAAGAGAGGAAGGTACACATTTTCCTCTGACACACAAAGCAGTGTGTTGGGAGAAGACAAAGCAATTCTGCTAAAGAACCAGGGGGATCTGAAAGCTTTTCAACTTCAGGCATGCATGGAGTCCAATGAGACTTTTGTGCACTGCTGGTCACAGCCACTGGATCTCCCTAATCAGGAAAAGCAAACACATTTTTCTGGAATTTTTTCCATTTGCACTGATGCAATCATGAAGCCCATCCTTCCCCAACCCTCTTTTTTTTTTTGCCTGTGCTCTGGGCTTCCAGCATGTGTTCCTCTGGGGGTCATGGTGCTCAGTGTCAGGGAGAGGGGGATACCCTCAATCAGCACCTTGCTGTGCTCTCTTCTCTTGATAAAGCTTTCTATAAATCTGGTGATTTGCTTTTTTAGCCCCACCAGAGCTGCATGCAGTGCAATGTTTAATGGACAGGCCAGCCTGCTGTGAAGGCTCTTCAACTTGCACAGCCCATTCCTTCTTTTCTGAAGAAATTGAATTTGCTCTTTAGGCAAAAAGATGAGAAGCTGGCAGAAGGATCCTCTGCAGATGCTGAAGACAAAGATCTTTTACTTGCTGCTGGAGACAAAACTGCATTGCAAAGACAATCTAATTCCATTTTCACAACCCCACAGATTGCTGATGCTGCACATTCAAAGGGTGCTGCAAGGAATTCCTCTCAGTTTGCAAGGTGATTCTCTTACACTGTGTCCTTTGGGCAGTGTGCTTATCCTTTCTCCTTGGTCCACTTGAAAACATCTGGAGAGGACACACTGCCTTTAAACCCATGCTAGCTCTGCCATGAGTCAAACTGGCTCCAAGTCTGCCCTGGAGGGGGGTCAGTGCAGCTGTGTCCTGCATGTCCAGCTTTATAAGCACTGACACGCCAAAAATAGAGAGTTTTGAGAGGGCTGGACCTAAGGAGCAATACTGAGTACTGCTCCTGGTGAGATTTCATGGGATCTGTCACAAACTAACTTAATAAAGTATTAGGAAAAAACCAAATGGAATCCCACCCAGACCTGATTGTCCCACTGTGAAACACCTGCACTTGCAAACCAACGCATAAAACCAGAAGAAAAATGTTGCTGTAGATCTAAATCTAGCCTGAGGATTAGATTAAGCTTAAAAACAGAGCTAGCCTGAGAATTCCAAAGTGTCCATGGCATTTGTATTCCTGTCTATCCAACTGAAAATAAGAGAGCCTTATCCACTGACCAATGGTCTACTTATCTTTGAAGGTTCTAAAAAATTTTTACAAGGAAAAAAAAAACCAAAAGGCAAGGATAGCTCTTGGAGTTTGTGAAGTGTTTTCCTGAGGAAGCATATTTTAATAGGATGACACTGACCCTTTAAAGGAAAATAAATAGATTATTCCTTCTGCAGCAGGGAAGACACTTGTACTTTGTAATTCCCAAGTTTTTAAATTGTGCTGGCATAGCTGTTTCAGGGACACGAGAAGGACTAGCAAGGAGAAGCTGGGAAATTCATAAGCCAGGGAAAATAAAATATGTAATTACATGGTACATTTGTTACAGCAGCCTTGTAGTTGGATGAGTACTAAATTAATATAAATAAATGCATTTTCATAGCCAGACTAAAGGTTAGTTGTGTTTAAGCTGTCAAAAGAACATTATTTTTCATATTTCTTACTGAGACTGAATTCTTCTTGCTTCCTTTATAAATAACCAAATATATAAAAACCAAGAGATAAAAAAATAAGTTTCTTTGACCTCCTTTTCACAACTTTATCTGCTTATCTAGCAGTAGGAAATACTCTATAGTTTCTCTGTGTGCAGAGACTAAGTGGTTTCTGACCTAAAGAAATTAAAATTCAGTGGTTATTGGAGGAGGATATAATCAGTGTCAGACAAGAGCTACTGGGCCACTCAGGCAACAGCTTCTACCTTTATCCTGTGCTTCAGATGACACTACAGATTTGTCAAAAAATAAAGTTGTTTTCAAAGTAATATACAAAGCCTGGAGAAATCTATTTTTAAAGAGAGACATTTCTAAGGTTCTCAGGCATGTAAAATAAATCTATTGTGCTCCCACTGGGAGGGCAGTACAGAGCACTGCTTGATGCAATTTGTAGGGGACAGTAATTTTGTTTCAGTTGTACAGAGCCACTTGGGCCAGGGAGGTGTAACTCACGAGTCACTGTGCAAGCACAGTTCAGCCCAGGAGACCCTGCCTGCAGCTTTCCATCAAATTAATCCATGCAAAGCTCCACAAGATGTATTCACTTGGCATTTTATTTTTGCTATTGAGAACCTCCACAAAAGCTCCAACAAACTGGTATAAACAAAGGCCGAATTTTTACATGGGTTTTTTCTTCACTTGAATTGTTTTATTTCAAGTGAGTGAAGAATTTTATATTACCCACTATGAAATGCTGAAAGTAAAGTAGTTGGGGAAAAAAATAAAAGCCACAAATTGAGGTTCTGTTATCTTTAATCCAGCCATTCCACCAACAATTTGCTTTCCATGAGATCACATCTGACAGGAACAATTTCTCTTTCTTTCTCCCCTCTCAACCACAAGATGTAATTTCATATTTGCCCTGCTGTAAAATCCTAGAGGCCAGAAAGCAGTATAGATTTTGCATTTCATACTTGAGGACCATTAGCATCAAACCTTTGCCTGGGGTTGAGTTCTTAACTAGTTTGTCCTCAAACTATAAATCTTCTCCTTTTTCTGTAGCAAAGTATCAGAATGTTTTAGCTGGTGGATGATGGTGACTGGGCTGAAAACAGCCTGCTCAAGGGTTTAATTGCTATTATGTTGATAGGAGCCATACTTTGGTCTTGTTTCTGCTGCCAGGAAAAAAACCAAACCTTTAAAAACACCCTTTTAAGAAGAAGCAATATTTTTCCCTTTTAACAGATCAGTGTCACCCACTCTGTATGTCCATATGTAAGTGCAGTGTCTCACTGAGCCCAGGTACAGAGCACCCAAACCCCAGCACACGCA
Organism: Cettia cetti; assembly: GCA_013401135.1. NCBI lineage: Eukaryota > Metazoa > Chordata > Aves > Passeriformes > Sylviidae > Cettia > Cettia cetti. Next base: position 33,961 of record VZUI01023367.1, read on the forward strand.
TTCCTCTGCCATAAATCACTCTTAGCTCAGTGTCCCAGGAGTATTTTGCTGCAGCAGCTTTTTAAAGGAAGCCTTTCTCTCTTGCTTTAGCAAAGTCTTCTGTTGTCTCCGTGAGATGGGAAATTTCTACACAAACCACAGTCAACAGGACTGCGTGTCTTGGACTTCCCACATCAAATTTTGTACCTGATGACATCAAACATGTTTCGGACAAGCCTATCAACTCACTCTTGCAGGCAAACTTTTATAATTATTTATATTATTTTAATTATTTGTTGCCCCTTAGAGGTTAGTTTAAATTTGGGTACAATTTTGCAAACACTCAAGCTTCTTTTAGCATGGCTGGATAAAGGAATAAGAGACCTCACAAAGTTATTAAAGGTTTTGGAGTTTTACCTAAAGGAGATCACATATTTGAACAAATATTTCTGTATGTCAGAAAGTTGTGGAAACTTTCAAAATTTTTCACCTCACTGTGGCAATGAATGAGCTGTAGCTACAAAGTAAACTTCAAAAACAAACAATTTTCCACCTCTATCTCACTAAGGATCAAGTGAAACCTCTCAACGATTGCTGCTCAGTATTTTTTCATTTATTTAAACTGTTTCAGGAAAATGAATGAAATGTGAGTGCCAGCACACCATTTTAACCAGGCATTCTCTGAACTGCACCCAGGCTTCTTGAAGCCAGTAAGACATCTGTTGAATTTAGCACACTTTGGAGCAGATTCCCTGAGAGTCAATGGGAAAAGCAGTGATCACTGGAGACTGAGTAATGGGAACAATATTACTAAAATTTTTTGTGGACTGGTGTAAATTGGGAAATACTTTTAAATGTGAGATTATGGATTTTTCCATGGATATACTAACTCCCTTTATGACAGGCCAGTATAAGAACATTACCATTGCAATTAACTTAATTCCTGCCTGCTTTGTAGAAGAAGCTAAGAAGGCTGCTAATGAACTGCATCTACTAAGCAGCAAATCAAAGAAAGTCTTTACAGTTTTAGAACAGAACTTTAAAGGCCATTCTGATAATATCACCCCTGAGCAAGGTCCTCACCTCAGCAGGCAAACATCACTGGAACATACAATAAGTGAGAGGATTCAGCAGCTACTTGGCCCTATATTGGCTACAGAACTCCAGGTCTGGGACCAGCAACATTCATGTGGAATGGGAAGAAAGAGGCAGAATCTATATTATCCATCACCACCAAAAGTTGTCTCCAGGTTAATATTAACAGTTTTTAAACCAAGTTGGCTTTTTTTTTTTCATATAAAAGTCAGCTGAATGTAAGGGATCTCTGGCAGTCCAGAGAGATGCAGAGATAAAGAGAAGGGTTTTGAACACACAGATTTCACACTGGGCCTGCTCAAGGCCAAGCCCAAACAATGGGAACGAGGTAGCAGAGAGTCTTATAGTCTCTTCAGGTAATTATTTAACATTACAGGACATCAGTGAAATGTAGAAATTACAGTTTTAATAGTAAAACACAAACCACTCAGCCATAACATGACATGTTCATGGAGTAGTTTTGCTGCCAAAATATTTATTCACTTCCCTCTGAAAAAAGAAAACAAACAATCCTGGTCCATCCAGCCAAGAAGCAGTTCCCACTTTGGAGATAAAAGTGCATTGCTGCACATCCAAAGGCTACTATGATGTGACACTTCAGTTCTGGGTGTGTGGAAGGAATAGAAAATGGGTGAGTTTAGTTATCTGGTTTAAGAGACTATTCCCATTTGAGGAAAAAAGTAGAAAATAAGGACTGGATGAGGATAGGTCTGGTTTAATCCCCTATATAACTTACAAAAAAGAAATAGAGTGAGGAATGTTCTTAGCTTCACTTAGAAAAGGAATGGAGGCTTCAGTGAACACAGAGCTACATATAAGAGTAGAAGCACTTGTGATAGCATTGAAACACTTTGAGTGGTAATATTGTAATACAAGAGTTTTGACCATGGGTCACAGGGCTGTGGCATATTGGGGAACTTTTAATTCTATTTTTCTCCTTAAACATCAGAACAACAGAAGTGATGTGTTTTTCAGGCTATATACAATAATGAGTAAAGAAAGCAGGAAAAAGAGTCAGATTAGTAACAACTTTGGCGTAACTTAAAAAAGGAAGCATGAAAGAGCAACCTTTCAAGCCAAATAATCAAATTTCACTGTCAAAAGCATCCATCTAGTAAAGCAGTTGGCTTCTAAAAGTAGAATATCCAGGCAACACTTGATAGAAGAAAATCTGTGAGAAAGTAACAGCTACTTCCTACAAAGTCACTTCTAAAGACACATACTGACTTTGGAAAAATATTTGTTTACTGCTTATACTTTAGATAAGAATTTGCCATCATTTTACACAAAGAAGCCGCTCTCTGTACACTCTGCTCCACCAAAATCCATACAATTTGTAAAAAAATCACTCTGATATTCCTGCTAATCTCGCTGCTTCTTTTCTCCACCTATCCCATGAAAGAAATATCACCTTGCTAATTTTTATTCCTCAAGTTGTAAGGCTAAAGAAGAACTAACAACTTTATTGTTCCCATTACTATAAGCATACACTCTCCAGGAGACAGTAAGAACTTATGATCAAAGAAGAGCTTAGGTTGGGAAAAAACCTCAAGACCAGCTTTCAAATACTCCCCCAGGCAGCCTGTTCAAATGCCTGAGCACCATTTCAGGGAAAAAAATTTACCTAATATCCAACATAAACCACCCCTGGCATAACTTGAGCCCAGTTGCTCTTGTCCTGTCACTTATGACTTGGGAAAAAAACCAACACTCACCTCACTACAACCATCTTTCATGCACATGGCAAGACCATGACATGAACATTCAACAAAGCCAAATGTCTTGGGAAAAAGGATTGTACAAGATACACAAGGGCCATATTCTCTCAAGCTCGAGAAAAAGGAAATAAGGCAAGATTTTTACTCACAAGGCAGAGGAACAAGTTCCCAGGAGATGCTGAAGCTGGAAAACAGCATCACTACTGCAGCAAAGGCCCCATCAGAGGCTATTTGAGTCAGCTGCCCACTCCATTAACCTAATAGTGCCCAGCCCTAAGAGAGAAATCCTGGTGCTAATGAGCTCCCTGGCAACCTTTCTTGGATTTGAAGGCCCAGGATTTAAAATGGGAGCTGAAGTTCATTGAAGTTAAGGGCTCCTGTTGCTGGCACTGATGCTCATTGTCAATTTCAGCGCTCCAGCTCTCAAGGATAATATTATTGTGACTATAATAATGGTATTTATATCCTGTGCCTCCCCTCTTTTGGGCAGAGAGCAAAGACAAAACTCATAAGCAAGTATTGGCCACTTAAAGCAGTGAATGACCAAGGACAGCTAGAGCAGGAGAGGGGTGGCAGCCCTATTCCCAGTGAGGCAAGGGAAGAGGGGACAAGTTTCTCTGTGGGACTGCTGTCACGAGGTACCCCTAGGCCCCCTCCAGTGCTCTTGGCATTGCCATTTAATGCTGCCCAGCTCTGCAGTGAGGGGGCTGCTTAGGAAACCTCACAGGGTGGTGTCACCTGCTTTTAAACTCCTGAGTAAGGCAGGCACAAAGGTCAACAGGGGCAAGTGGCAGAGAGGTGCTGCAGGTTCTGATGCTTGGAAATTCTGTTTAAACTGAGCCATTGCCCTGTGGTAACTCATTAAAGTCACGCTATAAATTAAAACAGGAGCGTAACCCAGAAGAAAATGCGGAATATTCTGCAGGCACCCTGCAGTGCTCAGAGCAGGACAGAGCAGTATCTGCAGCCTCTCAAGAATGTCTTCTGCTCTTTTAATAGTTCTCCTTAGCAGGGTGTGGAGGTTTGTATCACGTATCTTTCTCCCCTTGCTGAATCAAAAATAGAGCACTGAGTCACTGGTTACAGGCAGTCAGGCAGTCCCCAGCCACGCCGAGCACGTGTCCCTGTGCCTCTGGGCTCCAGCTCCCCAGGCCTCCTGCTCACAAGGTTCTGCTCACCTCCTGCAGCACCTCTGCCTGGGTAGGGGCTGCAGGGAGGAGAAAAATCCCTCTCTTTGCTGCAGCAGGTGCTTCCAGCAGGTTGGCAGATGACGCCCATGGATCCAAAAATACACTGAAATGTGTGGGGATTTTTCTGCTGCCTCCCAGGATGCTTGGATCAGGGTTGGAGATGTTCACCTTGGAATGGGGCAGCTGGCCCAGGATGAATGAAGTTCCACATGGGAGTGTGCCCTGCAAAGAGCACTTATCCTGCCCATTTCTAGTGGGAATGCCAGTATGACACTGAGCACAGGGAGAGGGAAAAGGTGTAACCAGGGAGCCTTAAAAGCAGTGATTTTCAACCTTAACCTGTTCTCCTTCTCCCTATTCTGAAGAGTTAAAACACTTCCCCTTCCACTCAGACCCGCAAAATGAACAACAGGGAGCATAAATCCATGGTGATTTATCAATATCCTGCTCCTAAGAATAGGTATTTCCATGCTTCATACAAGTAATCACTTGAAAGGTGGAAGCTTGGCAATTTCACAGAAGTTTTTGGGTTTCTAGTATCTATTTCAATTTTGTGTTTTACTCCCTAAAACATGCTTGTGCTTTGCCCCAAATCAAAACAATTTGTGCTAGCACACCTACAATAATTACCTTCAAGGGGGACTGAGGTACAAAGAGTGGAAAAGGAATAAAAACGTGAAGAAACAAATTCAGTTTTCAAAGAACGGTTAATTACTTGTTAGTTTGATATTATTAACTATTAATACATAACTAACCACAAGGGTCAGACCCAAACAAGTCCTCCTAGCACTGCTTCCAACCGGGTTCTCTTGTGACCCATACCTTGCTCAACAAGCAGCAATATTTACCCACAGGATTGGGCAATGCTGATCGTGCCCAGCCCAGTGTCTCCCTTTACAGGGCAGCCTGAATTTTGACATTGACCCTGCTGCTGATCTATGCTAGCATGTAGACCTTGGCCTTATTAAAGACTCTCATTCCAGCCTCTCATATCTGCTTTTCAGGGCTCTGATCTCTCAGCATCATCACGCCTTTGCTGGTGCTTTAAAATAAAATAGTTTATTACTGCTTGACATTGTCTTCACACTGTGTAACTTTTGGATTTTAAATGTATTTACTTTGTATTCCTGACTCTCTTTTCCCCTATAATGCCATCTCTTAAGTTCACTTCTGGGTTGTATCTATTTTATAGGGTCATGTGCTTCTGAAGTACACTGCTGTAACACTGCACTTTCGTGCCTTGAGGGATAAAGAGAGGAAGCTGGACCTTGTTATAATCTAATTTTGTATACATATGTTTTGATTTCATTCGGAAATGCAACATGAACTGAGATGCCCAGTGGCTCACCAGCAGTCACTACAAGTATTTTAAGACCATGGCATGTAATTGTTCTGCAGTCTCCCTTTCTGATTAACCAGCTCTGTGCTCCTTCTCTCCATCCAAGCAGCTCCACAAACCCCAATCTGAAAGCACTGAACAGCGCGAACCTGGGAGTACAAACTGGTAATGGTCTCCTGAAGCACACAAAAGGCAATTCCATGGACTCGGTTCTGCCACAGCCAAAACTCATCACTGGGTCTCCTACTTGTATCCATGTCCACACCTCAGCCAGGGCAAGCCCTGAGCAGGTGATGCAGCCTCCAGCTTCCCTCACACCACTTTCTGTGCTGAGGCCACGTGGGAGCCACAGCTCTCCCCGCTGCTCAGCAGGATCCAAACTGTGATCCCACCAATCAAAAAGCAGATGTAGGCTGACAAAGAAAGTTCAAAAGCCCACTTATTTCTGAGTTCAACTATGGAAAACACAGTGTTTGCTCACTGCTAAGAATGAGGACTTTTCTGTGCCAAATGATAGCACTGACGCCTTCTTCAGAGCCTTCCCACGGAGAATGGGGGTGGTCAGCACAAGGACAACTTTTGGGACAATTCAAGACACCTGTGTCCCCAAATACTTTGTAAATGACGAAATGACAGGATTCCCAAAAAGAAGTAATATCCTTAGTGCCTCTAAATACACTCATCCTTCCTTGTTCTGCCCCCCAAATGCTTCTGAAGATTTTAAATTGTGAAAGAACAGAAGGATTCTATACCACAGCAAGCCCGAGATTCAAAACCACCAGCACCTTGATTCAAATAATTCACTATGGTGATTTTAACAGGACAGATCCTGCCTTCCTCATAATATTATGATCCTTCTTTTTTGCAAAGCTTCAGAAAAATCAGGCAGATTTTTGAAAAAGAAGTGACATAAAAGATGGTCCTGACAACAGCCCAGTGAACAGAAGCTGTTTCTTCCCATCTTTCCCCTCCCATCTCACAGGGAACAAAGAGAATTTTCCACCTCAGCTTCACAGATTTCCCCGAGGCAAAAAGAAGCTTGCATCAGTTCCTGAAAATAGTTGCACGGTATTGCTGCTGAAACTGCTTCACATTTAGGTCAAATCTTGAGAAGGGCTTCAAAATGTAGCCAGAGCTGGAGCAGTTTTATGGGAGAACCTTAAGGTGCATCTTACACATCAAAACAAGGCACTAAGGAGATCTATGGAGAGGCCAAAGATTGCAAGTCACTGGAAAGCCAACTAACATTTTGTGTATGACTCTTGTGAGAGCAGAGCAGTGATTTTGTGGCAAGTGATAAAGAACAAGGAACTTTCAAAGGAACAAAGGTGCCTGGGAATTGCAGGGAGCTCTAAGTGCCCTCACAGGCAATGGGAGATGGAACAGGGGCAGCAAAAAAGGGAAAGCCAGAAAATAATGTGACAAATCAACTCAGTCTTACAAAAGAAATTTAATCACGTTAGGCATTTAGTCATGCCCTATTTTAAAAAACGGGGGTTATGATTACAAATATAAAATGTGCCTTTCCAAATTCTCTTTGCTGACTACTTGTTAATGCTAGTTTTACTGTCATTTTGTTGTGAAACTCATTTCACATTTTCAGAGCTGTTCACAGAATATTATAGGTGTATTGGGGATTTGGAAACTGTGCAGGCATTTATTCCTGTAACTGGCAGTCTGATAATGCTTCATAAAGCTGAAACACATGAATGGCAAAAACACAGCAAATATTTTTTTCATTTTTAACCCAATACTTGATTTCACCCAAACACTGATTGTTTGATTACAGATGCCTGAAAATATTCCATAGTCACTATGGAAGTTTTCTTACCCTTTTGAATGAGTTTGTCATATACTTACACTGACAAGGCATCAGAAATTTGCCGTATTATTGCCAACACAAACAATCTGAGGTGTCTGTTGTGAACTACAGAACACTTGATACTGAGATCCTTCTTGAATAATTATGTTTCAAGCAAGCTGGTGCCTCTCTGCACAGCCTGTGGGGTCAGTTCTTTAGGTTTTATATGGACATGATATGTTTTTTTTCCCTGGGTGGCATTTTGCCCTGTAGCTAATATTGGTGCCATCTCCTAATAACCCTGTGCAGAAATAAACCTGCTGCTGTTACCAGGATCCCCGGAGTGTGGATTTGCAGGAGTGGGAGAAGGGGAATTGTTCCTGTTGTCACTGTGGGACCGAGAGAGTGAACATGGCTCCTTCATGTTTGCTGGAAAATGACAGATCTTGGATTCAGCTAAAAACCAAGGCAGGCACCAGCTGCATAGGGAGGTCAGCGTGAGATTGGAAAGGGAATTGCTTCCTCAGCAGCAGTAATGTTTTTGACAGAGTATCCAAGAAGTGACCATGCTGTCTTGTACACCTCCCCTTCCTCTAAGCACAAAAAAACCTTGGTTTCTTTTACAAAAGGGAAAGGAGTAAGAGGTTTTCCCTACTGCATGCAGATAGATTTTCAGCGTTCAGCACTGTCCTTTCATTCAAAATATGTAATTCTATTTTTATTCCCTGATTATATAGCAGAATTCACCGTGACCCAAGGGAGAGGTTGATTTTTGTACCGAATATCCTACTGCCATGTGGTTTGGAGAGAGGGAATGTTGCTTATCTTAATTTCAAAATTAAAATGCAGATATTTTCCTATTTATAATTAATTTCAACCGTATATTATCTGCTACTCCTTTGAAAGGCAAAGCATTTCTTACTCTCAGAAATGTACAGTACAAAACGGTATTCCTGAATGTTTTATTTTGGAAGTGTAAAGGCTTTTAAAATAAACAAAAGTAAATATTCAAATACATTTCATACTGCATGTGGTAGGAGTGGCTCCATACAACACAATATGGATGATGCAAATCCAGAAGTCAATTTGAGACATACAGTATAATATAGATACACTTCCAGATCTGGTCTTGTGTCATTGCCTGACTCTTTTTTTATCATTTAAATCCAGTCTACTTTATTAATTATTAATATTTTATTTTGCTATATTGATTGTTCAAGTTAGGAAAAAAAAAAACCCACCAGTTAAAAACTATGGACTTGCAAACACTGCAAGACCCTAAAAACTGCAGTCTCTGAGGATAAATATACATTTAATTTTTGAGAAAATGTGTCATTACCTGCAGTTGAATCAACGCAGAATGATCGTGCAATTAAATAGTCTGAATTGAAATTTAAAGCTGCAGACCATGATTTCCCCTACTCTCAGTTCTGCTTGAAATCTCTCACACCTTTAAAAAAATATAATTAGCTTTAGATTTCCCCACAATAAATAACACCAGAACATACCTTGTGCTACCAACCTGAATTTAAAAAAAAAAGTAAGAGGCCACCTCAGTGTTTTGAGTTCATGAGATCTTTCAGACACAAAGCCCTAAAACAAGAGAGAGTTTCCCAGTCAGAAGGCATCAGGAAGGCTCTTCGCTTATGGTAAACTTGGGCTTTAGCTTGACAGACCTCTTCCTAATTGTGCCTTTAGGGGACAGTGGCATGGTGTCCATGATGCTCTTGTCCTCCTCCAGCTGCCTGGCAGTGCACGAGGGGGTGGGCACCTTCACCGTGTTGCCAAATTTAGAGTAGTCCACCGAGTATCGCCCATCTTCCTCTGCCACGATGGGCACAAACCTCTGGCCCCAGAGGATTTCATCCGCCAGGTAGGAGGTCCTGGCCTGGGTGGTGATGCCGGTGGTCTCTACCACCCCTTCCAAGATGACGATGATCTCCAGGTCCTCGTGGTGGTGAAGGTTCATGGGGGAGATGTCGTAGAGGGGGCTGTTCTTGTCTATCACGTGGTAGATGATGAGCGGGGACACCAGGAAGATGCTGTTGCCCCCCACGGGATTTTCCATCTGGATGTCGATCTGGTTGAGGGGCACCACCTCCCCCTCCAGGCTGGCGGTCTTCTTCACCACCTGCATGCGGATGGTGGCACTGATGATCATGCTCTTGCGGAGGTCGCCCACGCGCAGCATGAAGCAGAGCCGGCCCTCCCGCAGGGCGATCACCGCGTGCTTGCTGAAGATGAGCGTCTCGGCCCGCCGGTGGGCCTGCGACGTCTTCATGAAGATGCAGCCCAGCATGATGGCGTTGATCACCAGCCCCACGATGTTCTGCACGATCAGCACCAGGATGGCGGCCGGGCACTCCTCCGTCACCATGCGCCCCCCGAAGCCGATGGTCACCTGCACCTCGATGGAGAAGAGGAAGGCGGAGGTGAAGGAGTGGATGCTGGTCACGCAGGGCACGAAGCCGCCCGCGGAGCCCGCCGCTCCCTCCGCGGGGTCCCGCTGCAGCCGGGTGCTGTGGTCCAGGTCCCCGTGGGCGAAGGCGATGAGCCACCAGACCATGCCGAAGAGCAGCCAGCTGCACAGGAAGGACATGGTGAAGATGAGCAGCGTGTGCGGCCACTTGAGGTCCACCAGGGTGGTGAAGACGTCCTGCAGGAAGCGCCCCTGCTCGCGGATGTTCTTATGGGCCACATTGCAGGCGCCGTTCTTGCCCACGAAGCGCGCCCGCCTCTCCCGCGCGCGGTACCGGGCGTGATCCGGCACATCCTCGGCCAGCCGGGTCAGCACGTACTCCTCGGGGATGATCCCCTTCCTCGAGAGCATGGCTCCGCCGCCGCCGCCGCGCACCGCCCCGGGCAGCGGGGGGCGGGCGGAGGGGCTGCGGAGCGCCGGGCCGGGAGCGCCGCTCTGCG